>CM066145.1:26732500-26744818 GCA_033617975.1 Populus alba x Populus glandulosa | reverse complement strand
CCTAAACCCTAAACCCTAAACCCTAAACCCTAAACCCTAAACCCTAAACCCTAAACCCTAAACCCTAAACCCTAAACCCTAAACCCTAAACCCTAAACCCTAAACCCTAAACCCTAAACCCTAAACCCTAAACCCTAAACCCTAAACCCTAAACCCTAAACCCTAAACCCTAAACCCTAAACCCTAAACCCTAAACCCTAAACCCTAAACCCTAAACCCTAAACCCTAAACCCTAAACCCTAAACCCTAAACCCTAAACCCTAAACCCTAAACCCTAAACCCTAAACCCTAAACCCTAAACCCTAAACCCTAAACCCTAAACCCTAAACCCTAAACCCTAAACCCTAAACCCTAAACCCTAAACCCTAAACCCTAAACCCTAAACCCTAAACCCTAAACCCTAAACCCTAAACCCTAAACCCTAAACCCTAAACCCTAAACCCTAAACCCTAAACCCTAAACCCTAAACCCTAAACCCTAAACCCTAAACCCTAAACCCTAAACCCTAAACCCTAAACCCTAAACCCTAAACCCTAAACCCTAAACCCTAAACCCTAAACCCTAAACCCTAAACCCTAAACCCTAAACCCTAAACCCTAAACCCTAAACCCTAAACCCTAAACCCTAAACCCTAAACCCTAAACCCTAAACCCTAAACCCTAAACCCTAAACCCTAAACCCTAAACCCTAAACCCTAAACCCTAAACCCTAAACCCTAAACCCTAAACCCTAAACCCTAAACCCTAAACCCTAAACCCTAAACCCTAAACCCTAAACCCTAAACCCTAAACCCTAAACCCTAAACCCTAAACCCTAAAACCCTAAACCCTAAACCCTAAACCCTAAACCCTAAACCCTAAACCCTAAACCCTAAACCCTAAACCCTAAACCCTAAACCCTAAACCCTAAACCCTAAACCCTAAACCCTAAACCCTAAACCCTAAACCCTAAACCCTAAACCCTAAACCCTAAACCCTAAACCCTAAACCCTAAACCCTAAACCCTAAACCCTAAACCCTAAACCCTAAACCCTAAACCCTAAACCCTAAACCCTAAACCCTAAACCCTAAACCCTAAACCCTAAACCCTAAACCCTAAACCCTAAACCCTAAACCCTAAACCCTAAACCCTAAACCCTAAACCCTAAACCCTAAACCCTAAACCCTAAACCCTAAACCCTAAACCCTAAACCCTAAACCCTAAACCCTAAACCCTAAACCCTAAACCCTAAACCCTAAACCCTAAACCCTAAACCCTAAACCCTAAACCCTAAACCCTAAACCCTAAACCCTAAACCCTAAACCCTAAACCCTAAACCCTAAACCCTAAACCCTAAACCCTAAACCCTAAACCCTAAACCCTAAACCCTAAACCCTAAACCCTAAACCCTAAACCCTAAACCCTAAACCCTAAACCCTAAACCCTAAACCCTAAACCCTAAACCCTAAACCCTAAACCCTAAACCCTAAACCCTAAACCCTAAACCCTAAACCCTAAACCCTAAACCCTAAACCCTAAACCCTAAACCCTAAACCCTAAACCCTAAACCCTAAACCCTAAACCCTAAACCCTAAACCCTAAACCCTAAACCCTAAACCCTAAACCCTAAACCCTAAACCCTAAACCCTAAACCCTAAACCCTAAACCCTAAACCCTAAACCCTAAACCCTAAACCCTAAACCCTAAACCCTAAACCCTAAACCCTAAACCCTAAACCCTAAACCCTAAACCCTAAACCCTAAACCCTAAACCCTAAACCCTAAACCCTAAACCCTAAACCCTAAACCCTAAACCCTAAACCCTAAACCCTAAACCCTAAACCCTAAACCCTAAACCCTAAACCCTAAACCCTAAACCCTAAACCCTAAACCCTAAACCCTAAACCCTAAACCCTAAACCCTAAACCCTAAACCCTAAACCCTAAACCCTAAACCCTAAACCCTAAACCCTAAACCCTAAACCCTAAACCCTAAACCCTAAACCCTAAACCCTAAACCCTAAACCCTAAACCCTAAACCCTAAACCCTAAACCCTAAACCCTAAACCCTAAACCCTAAACCCTAAACCCTAAACCCTAAACCCTAAACCCTAAACCCTAAACCCTAAACCCTAAACCCTAAACCCTAAACCCTAAACCCTAAACCCTAAACCCTAAACCCTAAACCCTAAACCCTAAACCCTAAACCCTAAACCCTAAACCCTAAACCCTAAACCCTAAACCCTAAACCCTAAACCCTAAACCCTAAACCCTAAACCCTAAACCCTAAACCCTAAACCCTAAACCCTAAACCCTAAACCCTAAACCCTAAACCCTAAACCCTAAACCCTAAACCCTAAACCCTAAACCCTAAACCCTAAACCCTAAACCCTAAACCCTAAACCCTAAACCCTAAACCCTAAACCCTAAACCCTAAACCCTAAACCCTAAACCCTAAACCCTAAACCCTAAACCCTAAACCCTAAACCCTAAACCCTAAACCCTAAACCCTAAACCCTAAACCCTAAACCCTAAACCCTAAACCCTAAACCCTAAACCCTAAACCCTAAACCCTAAACCCTAAACCCTAAACCCTAAACCCTAAACCCTAAACCCTAAACCCTAAACCCTAAACCCTAAACCCTAAACCCTAAACCCTAAACCCTAAACCCTAAACCCTAAACCCTAAACCCTAAACCCTAAACCCTAAACCCTAAACCCTAAACCCTAAACCCTAAACCCTAAACCCTAAACCCTAAACCCTAAACCCTAAACCCTAAACCCTAAACCCTAAACCCTAAACCCTAAACCCTAAACCCTAAACCCTAAACCCTAAACCCTAAACCCTAAACCCTAAACCCTAAACCCTAAACCCTAAACCCTAAACCCTAAACCCTAAACCCTAAACCCTAAACCCTAAACCCTAAACCCTAAACCCTAAACCCTAAACCCTAAACCCTAAACCCTAAACCCTAAACCCTAAACCCTAAACCCTAAACCCTAAACCCTAAACCCTAAACCCTAAACCCTAAACCCTAAACCCTAAACCCTAAACCCTAAACCCTAAACCCTAAACCCTAAACCCTAAACCCTAAACCCTAAACCCTAAACCCTAAACCCTAAACCCTAAACCCTAAACCCTAAACCCTAAACCCTAAACCCTAAACCCTAAACCCTAAACCCTAAACCCTAAACCCTAAACCCTAAACCCTAAACCCTAAACCCTAAACCCTAAACCCTAAACCCTAAACCCTAAACCCTAAACCCTAAACCCTAAACCCTAAACCCTAAACCCTAAACCCTAAACCCTAAACCCTAAACCCTAAACCCTAAACCCTAAACCCTAAACCCTAAACCCTAAACCCTAAACCCTAAACCCTAAACCCTAAACCCTAAACCCTAAACCCTAAACCCTAAACCCTAAACCCTAAACCCTAAACCCTAAACCCTAAACCCTAAACCCTAAACCCTAAACCCTAAACCCTAAACCCTAAACCCTAAACCCTAAACCCTAAACCCTAAACCCTAAACCCTAAACCCTAAACCCTAAACCCTAAACCCTAAACCCTAAACCCTAAACCCTAAACCCTAAACCCTAAACCCTAAACCCTAAACCCTAAACCCTAAACCCTAAACCCTAAACCCTAAACCCTAAACCCTAAACCCTAAACCCTAAACCCTAAACCCTAAACCCTAAACCCTAAACCCTAAACCCTAAACCCTAAACCCTAAACCCTAAACCCTAAACCCTAAACCCTAAACCCTAAACCCTAAACCCTAAACCCTAAACCCTAAACCCTAAACCCTAAACCCTAAACCCTAAACCCTAAACCCTAAACCCTAAACCCTAAACCCTAAACCCTAAACCCTAAACCCTAAACCCTAAACCCTAAACCCTAAACCCTAAACCCTAAACCCTAAACCCTAAACCCTAAACCCTAAACCCTAAACCCTAAACCCTAAACCCTAAACCCTAAACCCTAAACCCTAAACCCTAAACCCTAAACCCTAAACCCTAAACCCTAAACCCTAAACCCTAAACCCTAAACCCTAAACCCTAAACCCTAAACCCTAAACCCTAAACCCTAAACCCTAAACCCTAAACCCTAAACCCTAAACCCTAAACCCTAAACCCTAAACCCTAAACCCTAAACCCTAAACCCTAAACCCTAAACCCTAAACCCTAAACCCTAAACCCTAAACCCTAAACCCTAAACCCTAAACCCTAAACCCTAAACCCTAAACCCTAAACCCTAAACCCTAAACCCTAAACCCTAAACCCTAAACCCTAAACCCTAAACCCTAAACCCTAAACCCTAAACCCTAAACCCTAAACCCTAAACCCTAAACCCTAAACCCTAAACCCTAAACCCTAAACCCTAAACCCTAAACCCTAAACCCTAAACCCTAAACCCTAAACCCTAAACCCTAAACCCTAAACCCTAAACCCTAAACCCTAAACCCTAAACCCTAAACCCTAAACCCTAAACCCTAAACCCTAAACCCTAAACCCTAAACCCTAAACCCTAAACCCTAAACCCTAAACCCTAAACCCTAAACCCTAAACCCTAAACCCTAAACCCTAAACCCTAAACCCTAAACCCTAAACCCTAAACCCTAAACCCTAAACCCTAAACCCTAAACCCTAAACCCTAAACCCTAAACCCTAAACCCTAAACCCTAAACCCTAAACCCTAAACCCTAAACCCTAAACCCTAAACCCTAAACCCTAAACCCTAAACCCTAAACCCTAAACCCTAAACCCTAAACCCTAAACCCTAAACCCTAAACCCTAAACCCTAAACCCTAAACCCTAAACCCTAAACCCTAAACCCTAAACCCTAAACCCTAAACCCTAAACCCTAAACCCTAAACCCTAAACCCTAAACCCTAAACCCTAAACCCTAAACCCTAAACCCTAAACCCTAAACCCTAAACCCTAAACCCTAAACCCTAAACCCTAAACCCTAAACCCTAAACCCTAAACCCTAAACCCTAAACCCTAAACCCTAAACCCTAAACCCTAAACCCTAAACCCTAAACCCTAAACCCTAAACCCTAAACCCTAAACCCTAAACCCTAAACCCTAAACCCTAAACCCTAAACCCTAAACCCTAAACCCTAAACCCTAAACCCTAAACCCTAAACCCTAAACCCTAAACCCTAAACCCTAAACCCTAAACCCTAAACCCTAAACCCTAAACCCTAAACCCTAAACCCTAAACCCTAAACCCTAAACCCTAAACCCTAAACCCTAAACCCTAAACCCTAAACCCTAAACCCTAAACCCTAAACCCTAAACCCTAAACCCTAAACCCTAAACCCTAAACCCTAAACCCTAAACCCTAAACCCTAAACCCTAAACCCTAAACCCTAAACCCTAAACCCTAAACCCTAAACCCTAAACCCTAAACCCTAAACCCTAAACCCTAAACCCTAAACCCTAAACCCTAAACCCTAAACCCTAAACCCTAAACCCTAAACCCTAAACCCTAAACCCTAAACCCTAAACCCTAAACCCTAAACCCTAAACCCTAAACCCTAAACCCTAAACCCTAAACCCTAAACCCTAAACCCTAAACCCTAAACCCTAAACCCTAAACCCTAAACCCTAAACCCTAAACCCTAAACCCTAAACCCTAAACCCTAAACCCTAAACCCTAAACCCTAAACCCTAAACCCTAAACCCTAAACCCTAAACCCTAAACCTAAAACCTAAAACCCTAAACCTAAACCCTAAACCTAAAACCTAAACCCTAAACCCGTAAGAACCTCTCTTAAAACTCCTAAACCCTAAACCCTAAACCCTAAACCCTAAACCCTAAACCCTAAACCCTAAACCCTAAACCCTAAACCCTAAACCCTAAACCCTAAACCCTAAACCCTAAACCCTAAACCCTAAACCCTAACCCTAAACCCTAAACCCTAAACCCTAAACCCTAAACCCTAAACCCTAAACCCTAAACCCTAAACCCTAAACCCTAAACCCTAAACCCTAAACCCTAAACCCTAAACCCTAAACCCTAAACCCTAAACCCTAAACCCTAAACCCTAAACCCTAAACCCTAAACCCTAAACCCTAAACCCTAAACCCTAAACCCTAAACCCTAAACCCTAAACCCTAAACCCTAAACCCTAAACCCTAAACCCTAAACCCTAAACCCTAAACCCTAAACCCTAAACCCTAAACCCTAAACCCTAAACCCTAAACCCTAAACCCTAAACCCTAAACCCTAAACCCTAAACCCTAAACCCTAAACCCTAAACCCTAAACCCTAAACCCTAAACCCTAAACCCTAAACCCTAAACCCTAAACCCTAAACCCTAAACCCTAAACCCTAAACCCTAAACCCTAAACCCTAAACCCTAAACCCTAAACCCTAAACCCTAAACCCTAAACCCTAAACCCTAAACCCTAAACCCTAAACCCTAAACCCTAAACCCTAAACCCTAAACCCTAAACCCTAAACCCTAAACCCTAAACCCTAAACCCTAAACCCTAAACCCTAAACCCTAAACCCTAAACCCTAAACCCTAAACCCTAAACCCTAAACCCTAAACCCTAAACCCTAAACCCTAAACCCTAAACCCTAAACCCTAAACCCTAAACCCTAAACCCTAAACCCTAAACCCTAAACCCTAAACCCTAAACCCTAAACCCTAAACCCTAAACCCTAAACCCTAAACCCTAAACCCTAAACCCTAAACCCTAAACCCTAAACCCTAAACCCTAAACCCTAAACCCTAAACCCTAAACCCTAAACCCTAAACCCTAAACCCTAAACCCTAAACCCTAAACCCTAAACCCTAAACCCTAAACCCTAAACCCTAAACCCTAAACCCTAAACCCTAAACCCTAAACCCTAAACCCTAAACCCTAAACCCTAAACCCTAAACCCTAAACCCTAAACCCTAAACCCTAAACCCTAAACCCTAAACCCTAAACCCTAAACCCTAAACCCTAAACCCTAAACCCTAAACCCTAAACCCTAAACCCTAAACCCTAAACCCTAAACCCTAAACCCTAAACCCTAAACCCTAAACCCTAAACCCTAAACCCTAAACCCTAAACCCTAAACCCTAAACCCTAAACCCTAAACCCTAAACCCTAAACCCTAAACCCTAAACCCTAAACCCTAAACCCTAAACCCTAAACCCTAAACCCTAAACCCTAAACCCTAAACCCTAAACCCTAAACCCTAAACCCTAAACCCTAAACCCTAAACCCTAAACCCTAAACCCTAAACCCTAAACCCTAAACCCTAAACCCTAAACCCTAAACCCTAAACCCTAAACCCTAAACCCTAAACCCTAAACCCTAAACCCTAAACCCTAAACCCTAAACCCTAAACCCTAAACCCTAAACCCTAAACCCTAAACCCTAAACCCTAAACCCTAAACCCTAAACCCTAAACCCTAAACCCTAAACCCTAAACCCTAAACCCTAAACCCTAAACCCTAAACCCTAAACCCTAAACCCTAAACCCTAAACCCTAAACCCTAAACCCTAAACCCTAAACCCTAAACCCTAAACCCTAAACCCTAAACCCTAAACCCTAAACCCTAAACCCTAAACCCTAAACCCTAAACCCTAAACCCTAAACCCTAAACCCTAAACCCTAAACCCTAAACCCTAAACCCTAAACCCTAAACCCTAAACCCTAAACCCTAAACCCTAAACCCTAAACCCTAAACCCTAAACCCTAAACCCTAAACCCTAAACCCTAAACCCTAAACCCTAAACCCTAAACCCTAAACCCTAAACCCTAAACCCTAAACCCTAAACCCTAAACCCTAAACCCTAAACCCTAAACCCTAAACCCTAAACCCTAAACCCTAAACCCTAAACCCTAAACCCTAAACCCTAAACCCTAAACCCTAAACCCTAAACCCTAAACCCTAAACCCTAAACCCTAAACCCTAAACCCTAAACCCTAAACCCTAAACCCTAAACCCTAAACCCTAAACCCTAAACCCTAAACCCTAAACCCTAAACCCTAAACCCTAAACCCTAAACCCTAAACCCTAAACCCTAAACCCTAAACCCTAAACCCTAAACCCTAAACCCTAAACCCTAAACCCTAAACCCTAAACCCTAAACCCTAAACCCTAAACCCTAAACCCTAAACCCTAAACCCTAAACCCTAAACCCTAAACCCTAAACCCTAAACCCTAAACCCTAAACCCTAAACCCTAAACCCTAAACCCTAAACCCTAAACCCTAAACCCTAAACCCTAAACCCTAAACCCTAAACCCTAAACCCTAAACCCTAAACCCTAAACCCTAAACCCTAAACCCTAAACCCTAAACCCTAAACCCTAAACCCTAAACCCTAAACCCTAAACCCTAAACCCTAAACCCTAAACCCTAAACCCTAAACCCTAAACCCTAAACCCTAAACCCTAAACCCTAAACCCTAAACCCTAAACCCTAAACCCTAAACCCTAAACCCTAAACCCTAAACCCTAAACCCTAAACCCTAAACCCTAAACCCTAAACCCTAAACCCTAAACCCTAAACCCTAAACCCTAAACCCTAAACCCTAAACCCTAAACCCTAAACCCTAAACCCTAAACCCTAAACCCTAAACCCTAAACCCTAAACCCTAAACCCTAAACCCTAAACCCTAAACCCTAAACCCTAAACCCTAAACCCTAAACCCTAAACCCTAAACCCTAAACCCTAAACCCTAAACCCTAAACCCTAAACCCTAAACCCTAAACCCTAAACCCTAAACCCTAAACCCTAAACCCTAAACCCTAAACCCTAAACCCTAAACCCTAAACCCTAAACCCTAAACCCTAAACCCTAAACCCTAAACCCTAAACCCTAAACCCTAAACCCTAAACCCTAAACCCTAAACCCTAAACCCTAAACCCTAAACCCTAAACCCTAAACCCTAAACCCTAAACCCTAAACCCTAAACCCTAAACCCTAAACCCTAAACCCTAAACCCTAAACCCTAAACCCTAAACCCTAAACCCTAAACCCTAAACCCTAAACCCTAAACCCTAAACCCTAAACCCTAAACCCTAAACCCTAAACCCTAAACCCTAAACCCTAAACCCTAAACCCTAAACCCTAAACCCTAAACCCTTAAACCCTAAACCCTAAACCCTAAACCCTAAACCCTAAACCCTAAACCCTAAACCCTAAACCCTAAACCCTAAACCCTAAACCCTAAACCCTAAACCCTAAACCCTAAACCCTAAACCCTAAACCCTAAACCCTAAACCCTAAACCCTAAACCCTAAACCCTAAACCCTAAACCCTAAACCCTAAACCCTAAACCCTAAACCCTAAACCCTAAACCCTAAACCCTAAACCCTAAACCCTAAACCCTAAACCCTAAACCCTAAACCCTAAACCCTAAACCCTAAACCCTAAACCCTAAACCCTAAACCCTAAACCCTAAACCCTAAACCCTAAACCCTAAACCCTAAACCCTAAACCCTAAACCCTAAACCCTAAACCCTAAACCCTAAACCCTAAACCCTAAACCCTAAACCCTAAACCCTAAACCCTAAACCCTAAACCCTAAACCCTAAACCCTAAACCCTAAACCCTAAACCCTAAACCCTAAACCCTAAACCCTAAACCCTAAACCCTAAACCCTAAACCCTAAACCCTAAACCCTAAACCCTAAACCCTAAACCCTAAACCCTAAACCCTAAACCCTAAACCCTAAACCCTAAACCCTAAACCCTAAACCCTAAACCCTAAACCCTAAACCCTAAACCCTAAACCCTAAACCCTAAACCCTAAACCCTAAACCCTAAACCCTAAACCCTAAACCCTAAACCCTAAACCCTAAACCCTAAACCCTAAACCCTAAACCCTAAACCCTAAACCCTAAACCCTAAACCCTAAACCCTAAACCCTAAACCCTAAACCCTAAACCCTAAACCCTAAACCCTAAACCCTAAACCCTAAACCCTAAACCCTAAACCCTAAACCCTAAACCCTAAACCCTAAACCCTAAACCCTAAACCCTAAACCCTAAACCCTAAACCCTAAACCCTAAACCCTAAACCCTAAACCCTAAACCCTAAACCCTAAACCCTAAACCCTAAACCCTAAACCCTAAACCCTAAACCCTAAACCCTAAACCCTAAACCCTAAACCCTAAACCCTAAACCCTAAACCCTAAACCCTAAACCCTAAACCCTAAACCCTAAACCCTAAACCCTAAACCCTAAACCCTAAACCCTAAACCCTAAACCCTAAACCCTAAACCCTAAACCCTAAACCCTAAACCCTAAACCCTAAACCCTAAACCCTAAACCCTAAACCCTAAACCCTAAACCCTAAACCCTAAACCCTAAACCCTAAACCCTAAACCCTAAACCCTAAACCCTAAACCCTAAACCCTAAACCCTAAACCCTAAACCCTAAACCCTAAACCCTAAACCCTAAACCCTAAACCCTAAACCCTAAACCCTAAACCCTAAACCCTAAACCCTAAACCCTAAACCCTAAACCCTAAACCCTAAACCCTAAACCCTAAACCCTAAACCCTAAACCCTAAACCCTAAACCCTAAACCCTAAACCCTAAACCCTAAACCCTAAACCCTAAACCCTAAACCCTAAACCCTAAACCCTAAACCCTAAACCCTAAACCCTAAACCCTAAACCCTAAACCCTAAACCCTAAACCCTAAACCCTAAACCCTAAACCCTAAACCCTAAACCCTAAACCCTAAACCCTAAACCCTAAACCCTAAACCCTAAACCCTAAACCCTAAACCCTAAACCCTAAACCCTAAACCCTAAACCCTAAACCCTAAACCCTAAACCCTAAACCCTAAACCCTAAACCCTAAACCCTAAACCCTAAACCCTAAACCCTAAACCCTAAACCCTAAACCCTAAACCCTAAACCCTAAACCCTAAACCCTAAACCCTAAACCCTAAACCCTAAACCCTAAACCCTAAACCCTAAACCCTAAACCCTAAACCCTAAACCCTAAACCCTAAACCCTAAACCCTAAACCCTAAACCCTAAACCCTAAACCCTAAACCCTAAACCCTAAACCCTAAACCCTAAACCCTAAACCCTAAACCCTAAACCCTAAACCCTAAACCCTAAACCCTAAACCCTAAACCCTAAACCCTAAACCCTAAACCCTAAACCCTAAACCCTAAACCCTAAACCCTAAACCCTAAACCCTAAACCCTAAACCCTAAACCCTAAACCCTAAACCCTAAACCCTAAACCCTAAACCCTAAACCCTAAACCCTAAACCCTAAACCCTAAACCCTAAACCCTAAACCCTAAACCCTAAACCCTAAACCCTAAACCCTAAACCCTAAACCCTAAACCCTAAACCCTAAACCCTAAACCCTAAACCCTAAACCCTAAACCCTAAACCCTAAACCCTAAACCCTAAACCCTAAACCCTAAACCCTAAACCCTAAACCCTAAACCCTAAACCCTAAACCCTAAACCCTAAACCCTAAACCCTAAACCCTAAACCCTAAACCCTAAACCCTAAACCCTAAACCCTAAACCCTAAACCCTAAACCCTAAACCCTAAACCCTAAACCCTAAACCCTAAACCCTAAACCCTAAACCCTAAACCCTAAACCCTAAACCCTAAACCCTAAACCCTAAACCCTAAACCCTAAACCCTAAACCCTAAACCCTAAACCCTAAACCCTAAACCCTAAACCCTAAACCCTAAACCCTAAACCCTAAACCCTAAACCCTAAACCCTAAACCCTAAACCCTAAACCCTAAACCCTAAACCCTAAACCCTAAACCCTAAACCCTAAACCCTAAACCCTAAACCCTAAACCCTAAACCCTAAACCCTAAACCCTAAACCCTAAACCCTAAACCCTAAACCCTAAACCCTAAACCCTAAACCCTAAACCCTAAACCCTAAACCCTAAACCCTAAACCCTAAACCCTAAACCCTAAACCCTAAACCCTAAACCCTAAACCCTAAACCCTAAACCCTAAACCCTAAACCCTAAACCCTAAACCCTAAACCCTAAACCCTAAACCCTAAACCCTAAACCCTAAACCCTAAACCCTAAACCCTAAACCCTAAACCCTAAACCCTAAACCCTAAACCCTAAACCCTAAACCCTAAACCCTAAACCCTAAACCCTAAACCCTAAACCCTAAACCCTAAACCCTAAACCCTAAACCCTAAACCCTAAACCCTAAACCCTAAACCCTAAACCCTAAACCCTAAACCCTAAACCCTAAACCCTAAACCCTAAACCCTAAACCCTAAACCCTAAACCCTAAACCCTAAACCCTAAACCCTAAACCCTAAACCCTAAACCCTAAACCCTAAACCCTAAACCCTAAACCCTAAACCCTAAACCCTA